>JAKSZT010054334.1:12656621-12683926 GCA_026826555.1 Tolypeutes matacus | reverse complement strand
TTCCTTCCTTCCTTCCTTCCTTCCTTCCTTCCTTCCTTCCTTCCTTCTTTTTCTTCTTTCTGCAAGAAAAACTTAAGTGCCTAAAAATTAAATGTTTAATATGTACTAAGCATTTTGCTATGGATCAGATGAATCTAAAGTAATCACTATTTGAGACTATATAGCCTAGGGGATATTAAACAAATTTGCATCTTTACACTCAAGGAGCTTATAAATTAGTCCTAGTGAACAACTGAATGCTCAATTATGTGACTCACACTAAAATATAGTAGTTATACCAATAAGGAAGAGTTCAGTATTGCCTGCAATAATTGGGAATTGCTATAAGGAGGGGATCAAATTGAAATAGATCTTGAAGGCTGGTATGTATTTGAGAAAATGGAGAGGGTGGAGGAAAAGACTAAAGGTTTTAACTGAAACAAGAGGAACACATTAGAGTATGGGTGAAAGTAATTCTTAAAAGTTTATTAGAGCTAGAAGCATAACCCTTAGGGACCCTGGATCCTAGGTGACAGGGTCTAAAAATGCAATAGGCAGTTCTAGATCCTAGAGTGACATAATAAAAGTTGTTTTTTTCTGGTAAGAAGAACAGTATATATTCAAGAAAAAATATTAGAGTCAGGGAGAATAGCTGAGAGGCTATGACATATGAGTAAACCTTAGAACCTTTGCAAAGGAAGAAACAATTATTCTTATAAACAGACTAGTAAGATTTTTCTCCATGCACGTGGCTGTATATGTCAGCATTTTCTTCTTTTTCTGGAAATCAATCAAGAGCATCAAGGAGAATGGAAAAAAAAAATTCTGTAGTCTTCATTTTTGTAAAAATGAACTAAAAACTAGTCTGTAGAATCAAAATACAGGTCAGGTACTAAGGCAAGAGTACAGAAAAGGAAATTGGAGAATAAGTAGATTTGTCCTGAGTAGCTGTGGCAATGTACATAGTTTTTAAAGCCCCCTGAGTGAGATTCCCTCCCCCCCACACACTTTTTTTTTTTTTATTTGCTTGATTTCTATTTGTTTTTAAATAAATAGGTACAAGGCATCTCTCAGAAAGCATGGCAAAAATGAAGAGCATACTCTGGAAGACAATGTCTATTTATCTTTTTTGCCATAGCACTGGAATGGGGAGGCCCTTTGCCGGGACCTGTATAGTTCAGAGTGCCAGGACTTGTTTAGGTTCAGAGATATAGATGTAGAGGGATGGGGCTTCACCAGGAGTCTCAACAGATGAACCAAATTTTCATGACACAAATATCATAATTACCCCAACATTTTGAATGCCACTTATTAAAATATAAAGTCCAATCATGGTATAAACTGCATATTGGATTTTCACATGTATAGACTGCATAATGGATTTTCAAGGGAAGAACCTCACATTTTTCTTTCAGCTGGGTCTGTTATGGTTCTCTGCAGTACACTCAATGACAACCAGCTGCCTAACCTATTCTTTATACACAGAAATTAATTGAGCTGCCTGGTCTGTTAGGACTTAACTCTATTCTTGGGCAAGGCACTTAACCTCTGTTAGTCTCATTTTTCTTATAGCTTAAGCAAGTTTACCACAGGGCTTCTCACAACTCTCACTTCTCTGAGAGTCTATTACTCCTACCCTCTGACTGCTCATTAGCATCTGCTTAAAGTATAGAATGAGTGGAATTTTATTGCTTTAGGAATAAATCTACTGTGATCTTTAAACTATATTTGCATGTTAATTTATCTTAGTTAGGAAGAAAAAATTATTTTAATTTTAAAAGAGCACCACATATATAGGATACCATGCAATTCTTCCCTATAAGATAGATAAACAAAATAATATTTGATCATCTTTATTTATATTACATCATATTTAATATCTTTATAGATTAGGCCCCACATTTTTAATCAATGAAATGCCACATTTTTATTCCAAAGTTTCCACTACTCTATAATGCAGTATAAAATAAAATTTGAAATTATTGTGCAATTCAATTTATTGGATTTAGGATCTTCCAAAGAAGAAGAGGTATCTGACCTTTGCATACTCAGTATATGACATCTTGTTTCTTTCTATTATTTGTTACATTTTAAATTGTAGGAAAGAGTAGAACAAGATACTATATGCTAGTTAGTATTAACTACTGCGCACATATCACTTCAATTAATACTTTCAGTGAGAGGAAAGCATTGCTATCACCAATGTTCAAAGAAGGAAAACGAGAAGGTTTAATAACACCCTCAAGGTTATGCAATTTAGCTCTCAGATATGACTGGAGAGACCAGGCTATTTCTATTACCCTCATGACATGCCTTAGTGCAGCCACAATATCTTACTTCAGATCCTGAGTTTTATACGTTGCTTATGACAGATCATATCAAATGATGTCTACCTAAAATTTTATTAATGAATTCTAGGATACCACAGATACTTTTCTGTTTCTAGGATACATTATATTTAGTTGTCATGTCTTCTTAGGCTCTTTTTGGCTGTAACAGTTTCTCAGACTTTCCTTGTTTTTGATGACTTTGACAGTTTTGAGGATTGCCAGCGAGGTATTTTCAGAGTGTCCCTCAATTGGGATATGTCTGATGTTTTCCTCATGCTTGCACTGGGTTTATGGGTTTGGCTGAAGAAGACCATAGCAATAAAGGGCCATTCCCATTACATTATATCAAGGGTACATACTAGAAAAATGACTTATCACTGTTGATGTTGACATTGACCACCTGGGGGAGGTAGTGTTTGTCAGATTTTTTCCACATAAAGATTTTGAAGCAAGTTATACTAAACCTTGAAGGAACAGATTCAATTTTTGTAAATTTTCCAGAGAATTGAAAAATAGGCAATATCCCCCAAACTCATTTTATTAGGCCAGTGAACATTTAGCACTCAAATCAGAGAAATCTGTAGAAAAAAGGGAAATGTATAGTAAAGACCACATTCTTAGGCACCATATATACAAAAATCTGAAATGAAGTATTATCAAAGTAAAACCAGAAATGTATGAAATCAAGCAATGTATAGAGAAGTTTGTTTCTCATAGGAAAGCAAGCATAGTAAAAGCTAACATTAGAATTTCTATTATAAGCCATCACATTGATAGATTAGAAAAAATATTAATGAATACAATTTTATAGCTGCCATGCAAATTGCAATCGTTTATACCAAAATATTATAGATTGCCAATTTTGCAGAAACAGTTTTATAGAGTCAGGAATGAATTTATGAATAAGTAAATCACAAAATCTATAAATTTTGAGTAAGAATCTGTTTTCTTTGGTGCTACTTTATCTATATCTATCAAACCTAAAGAAAGAAAGCCAGAGAAGTTTCAATGAATGGAACTTAACTATACTTACTTCCATTAATTTCAGTATGAAATAATTTTGTAATACATATTCAAGAACACCTTAAAACGATTACAACTTCCTTTCATTTCTTTGGAGAGCTATGCACTGTATGTAACAGGGCCACACGGCTTATGACCTGGGCAACCCCAGATGGTACTATATGACATGAGCAGCCCCCCTTGGAGTTGTACAGTACACAACCTATACAGCTTTACATGGTGGTCTGCGCAGTATAAAGTTTATTCTATTTAGGACCCTGGAGATGTTTGAAGTTACATAATTCATAATACATTGAAGATGCTGTCATTAATAATGGAAATTGAAAGTCATTAGAAAATCACATTAAAGGCATGTAATTGTTGAGTATATCATGGCATAATTAGAATTACATACAATACGTATTTGATGGCTCCCTATCTCTTGCCAAAAGATTTTGGAAGAAAGTTACAATAATGTAGATATACAGATTTTTAAAAATCTATATACAAAAAATAAAAATAAAATAATGGAAAGAAGAAGAAAATATGTTAGTAACAATGACTAGTAAAAAGACTGTGAGAGATGACCTATTCATTCCTGTGTTTCCTAACAAGCAACGTAAGGAGAAAACCCTTCTTTCCCTCTGAAAAGTAGAAAGACATCAGTTTTTTTCTAGGGAGTATACAATTCACTATATAATCAATTCTAAAATAAATTCCTCATGTGAGTTTTTATTTGAGGCATTAGAAGACACCTTGTACAAATGTGTATAATATTGAATAACCACAATCTTTGTAACACGTATCAAAAAAATTTTAGGTAGCAATATCTTCTGACATTCTAGCAATTCTATTGGAATATGCTTTCAATAACCTCACACAATGATGAAATATAGACTATTTAGAAAAATGGATGGACAGCTTGTTCTTTAGAATATCCTAAATGGAATTTTTTGATACGAGTTTTTGGATTGGATATCAAACTATTTGATGGCATATTTTGACTTGACCTAGAATGTATACACTCTGTCATACTTAGGAAGAGAGAGTCTGTGCACTTTGAAAATTAGATGAGTTCACAATAGAGAAAACAATTTGTTTTGAAACTTCCGAAGCCCAACCATGTATTTTATTTTTCTGGGATGGATTACTACATTATTTCCACAGGGATTGTATCACTGATGTTCCTTTGGGCAAAACCATGTTTTTCTCTCAAAAAGTCATTTTGATTTTATTTCGGCATTTGAACAAGTGTTGAATAAGATCCTAGAGTTCTGCACCTACAGCAGAGAGGACTGTATTACAAAACTTGAGCCTCAATGATGTTCCATAAGAAGCATTTCATCCTGAGCAGTATAGTCTCCCTGTGTGGCCACTAGGATAATTTAAACAGTGAATAAGCCTCACATATCTGGATAAACTGACTTCTTATACTGTGCAAGATAGTGGCTGGAATGATGGTAAAAATGAGCCTTAATTTGGTAACAGAACTATGGGTCACTCCTGGTTTGGGAATATAAAATGAAACCATCAAGTAGTGGGTGTTTTTCTCCCTGTTGACTCCCAGAGGAAATTATGCACTCAGTTAATCTCTAAATAGTCTCAGATCATTATGGTGTAAATTTAAAAGAAGGAGATTAAAACATTGATTTATGATATATTGCTTGAGATTTTGATCTTATCTTTCAGTGGACTATTCATGGTAAACTTAATTCTTACAAATACATTAAATTATACATTTTATAGAGCAGTAATAGCCAGGACATTTGGCCATAGCTGATTTGTCTCCTAGTCAAAGGTCAGTGATAAAGTAATTTAAAAATTGAATAGTTTTATGTTGCTCTTGACCAATTTCTCCACAAAGGCTTAAACAGAGGTCAATAACATGTGGTGCTAACTGGAATTCTGTGGTTCCTGGTGTGAGAAATTGAGTTAAAGTGGTTAAAAATAACTAGGGCATAAATATTATTGAATTAATATCAAAAAAGCCCATAATTTTCAATAAGTACAGTGTTGCTCCTTCTGAAAATGAGGCAGATTACAGTTTGATTCAATTTAGAGGGTACAAAAGGGTACTGAATGTGAGGTGTTAATTAAAGGTTGGTGCTCACCATGCTAAACAGGCTTCAAACTGTTCTGGCTGTCCTTTCTAATAAAAACTGGAGGAAAAGGCCTTCATTTCCCAAAGGTATGGCAGCACTTCCAGTTTCCATCTGTCAATAATGCTTTGTGATCTGATATGTGAGCAAGTCATTCTCAAGTGGCTTTTAAAACAACTTTTAGAAGTTGTCTGAACATTATAAGACTGCTTAGAGAACTAATAAGGACCTTGAACCATTTCACCTTTATCTTCTGAGCTTTTCAGACATTAATGGTGTCATTGGAGGACAATTAGAGAGAGGAACCAAATAATGGACAGAAACTCATATCCATTTTAAGAATGAAAGTAAGTACCGACTGACTATTCCATAATCAAATTGGAAATATAAGTAAACTGGCACAAAATATAAATTTATGCTTATAGATGAGTCTAGCCAGATGTTTCCTTTTATTTAATATTATGATTACTCCTAAATGGAAGATTGTAGAGAAAATGATATCCCCAATAATTCATATGCTGCACGTTTATTATGTATTAGCCATTCCTCTATGCACATTTCATGCATTATTTTATTTAATTCTCATACACATACAGAAAACAGATGTGTGATATAGGTTCTATTATTATTCCCCAATTCACAAGTGAAGAAAATGAAACTGAGAGAGGGAAAATAACTTGCTCAACATTCCAAAACTAGTATGTAGTGGCCACACTGCTCTCAGTACTGTCCATGAGTAGACTTTGACAACACCAAGGCAAATGCTGGTCTTTAAATTCCTCTCCCCATAGCAATGCTATTAGTTCAATGAAGAAATTATGTGAAGTTTGAATGACTGTCTAACAAGGGCAAGAGCTTTAAACAGCCTTTACGTACCTTGGTGAGATAGGCACATGTTAGGATCAGTGCAACCCACCAAAGAAGAGTTCAATACAAAATAAGGAGAAATAAGTTCCTGGACCAGAGAGTTTAGAATTCATCCCCCTCTCCCAAATTAAAATTGATGTTCCTAGCCCAACTCTCTCACTTTTTCCCTTCTACGGTCTTAACATAAAAAGAGTCTAAGTCAAGGGTTCTTAACAAGGGATCCATGAGCTTGAATTGAAATTCAAAAAAAACATTATCCTTGTGGGGCTGTGTTGGTGCAGGTGTGATATATTTATTAAATAATACACAGTCTAGTGTGGACATAGTAAGGGGTCCGTGGTTTTCACCTGACTGGCAAAGGGGTCCGTGGAACAAGAAAGGCTAAAAACTCCTGGTCTAAGTGTTTCTAAGATATTATTACAAGATCAAACTCTCTTTATAAGCCAAAAAAAAACAAAAAACAAACAAACAAACAAACAAAAAAAACCCCATAAAGTTCTATACCACGTGGAGAGGGAATTAATAAACTGGTTGATTCAATTATGAATTCAAGGTTTCAACTAAACAAAGTTCTATGTGCCACAAAATCAGGAATGCAAAGCTATTGTTTCCCTTCAAGGGAAATAAGCATACAAAGAGCAAATTACAACTTCACAAGAGAACTGTTTAAATAAAGGCATATTGAAATTGAAGTGGTAATGTAGAAAAGATCTGTCTCACTCTAGGAGAGTGTTCTTCCTTGTTTGGAGATAGGACTAGAGAGACTGTTAGGTCTGGGGTGTAGTCATGTGTCCTTTTCAAGTGCTGCTAATCTGTATTGGGTAGGCACAATGTCAGATCTGAGACATGGCAAGTAGACCTGAGCTGGAGATTTTTCAAATTCTGAGAAGTGACAGAATTGTAAATCAATGAGAACTTGTGGTACATAATTATTTGGAAAGGATATTTATTTACATAAGTGAAATCTTCCAATAATTATAGTATGGATGCTTAGCTAAACTTTTTACATGTTTCTGCCTACTTCGGACTAATGAAACACACACACGTGCATGCACACACACAAGCATGCATGCGCACATGTATACATACATATCAGAAGATATTGCCTGTTTGTTGTTTGAAGAAAATTGGGGTGGGGGGAAGTGCAACAGAGTTGGCGGAGCATGTTCATTTTTCTGCAACCTTGCAATTATGCTTCAGCCACTCAGAACTCCTCAGTTCCCTGCAAAGCACCAAATGTGATCCTGCATTGATACACTCTCCACCTAGAAAAGCCATCTCCAGCTTTTGCCTTTCTGTTCCTTCAGAACTTGTTCCAGGTGTCATTCCTCCGGAGGGCCTCCTTGTCTGACCCTACTGTCTAGTTCAGGCTTATACTCATAACATCCTGTACTTCTCTTTATTTCACAAATTAACACTGTTTTGAAAACGTCTATTTAGTTGTTCCTTGATGGCTTATTCATTTTTTATTTTCCAGTTCCTAACACAGGGCAGAGTACATAGGACTCGGCAACATCTGTTTCTAGACTAATTGACAAAACATCTGCTTCAAATTTCATTTGAAATTTGGGGATTCTTACATTGTTTTAAACATTCAAATAGGTTATCCTATGATTTCTTGCCTCTCTAAATGTCTATACCATTTTTAATACCATTGCTATAGTGTTACATAATCACAGGATATGAAAGTGGAAAGGGAATTTGGAGATTGATTTGTTCAACCATTTACTTCACAGATAAAGAAGCAAAGGTGGAAGAGGTTAAATTACGCATCCAAGGCCTCTTAGATGGTTGGTATTATGACGAAGACTAGAATCCTTATCTCCTAATTTCTTTTATGGCGCTCTTTCATTACACAATTGTAATTCCACATTACATAATTGCTGACTTAGAGTACAGAATTTGAAAGTATTCTACAGCTTTAATTGATGTCTATACAATCGTGCTTTTTGTGCAGGGCTGAATAAACAGCAGATGCCTAGTATATATTTGTTGACTTAAACTGCTCATAACTTCTATGTTTAAGACCGTGTTTTCTGCATCTTTTGGAAAGCCCTGAATTTACAGTTAACAGCAAAGGGGTAAGTTATGCAGGCATTAAGGGTATATGAGTAAAAGTAGTGGTACGCAAATCCAAATTTTATCAGTGTCTTCTTGTAATAATTATTGTCACACAGGAAGAGTGAGATAGACTTCAACTCAGAAAAATTTAAGGGTAGAAATTCTGTCTCTGTCATAACAAACTCTTAAGTATATCAAAACTGAAATCATAATATTCATAGTGAATATTTGAGAACTAGAAATGAGTTGAGGTACCAAATAAACAAAGACTGATATCACAGAACGGGAAGTGCTTATGTATTCATGATAATTTTAAAAATATTACTGTTTTAGTTTCCTGGCTGCTATAATAAATACCATGCATTGACTTGGCTTAAACACTGGGAATTTATTGGCTCATGGTTTTGAGGCTAGGAGAAGTCTAAAATCAAGGTGTCGAAAGGCAATGCTTTCTCCCAGAAGATTATGGCGTTCTGAGGCTGGATGCTGGTGATCCTAGGTCCTTGGCTTTTCTATCATATGGCAATGCACATATGGCTTCTCTGGGTTCCATTGATTTCCATGGCTTTCTCCCTGTGTGTCTGATTAAGACCCAGCCTGATTCAGGTGGGCCACACCTTAACTGAAGAAACCTCATCAAAAGGTCCTCTTTACAATGGGTTCACATCCACAGGAATGGATTGAGACTAAGAACATGGTTTTCTGGGGTACAAACTCCAAGCCACCACAATCATGTTCCTTAAAATTGAGCTAAATTATTCAGCCTATTCATTTTTTCCTCAAACCATAGGGCATGTTTAAGGATTACTTTTAATTAGAGGGAAGAGAGATGAATAGATGTGAAATGGCCCTATAAAAGAAGCTTATAAAATATTAATATAGATCTTTATTGTTTTTTCCCTGATGTAATAAACCAGTTTGTATTTCACAGCAGATTATATGGAATTCAAACCTATATTTATGCAATAGCTAAACGTTATATTTACTTTCAACTGTATTTTCTATCCATTCACATCTTTTACCTGAACACGAAAGAATATAACTGTAAAACCTCCGGGAACAGAAGAGAGAATACTCTGAGAAGAAAAGAGACAGGAATAATCTATTATTCAGGGTTCTCTTGGAAAACAAAACCAACAGGAGATACCTATAAATATTATGAGATTTTTAAAAATTGTATCATGTAACTGTGGGGATACATGAGTCCAAATTCCATTAAGCAGGTTGCAAGCCAGGAATTCTGATGAAAGTCCTTGAAGAGTTCCCCAGGAGAAGCTGTCTGTCTGAAGTAGATATGGAAATTCTCTATCTGAATGCTGAAATCACTTCTCTTTTTAAAACCTCCAACGGGTTGGATTTGACATCTCTCATTGCTGAAGGCAATCTCCTCAGTTGAATGTGGATCTAATGAAAGTTATGTGCAGTCAACTCATTGATGATTTAAATATATGAAATATCTTCACGGTACAATTAGGCCAGTGATTGATTGACTGAACAACTGGACACCATTACCTGGCCAAGCTGACACTTGAGCCTAACCATCACAAATAATAATAAAGGAAGCACAATGTGGGAGGACAAATTTGCTTGGGCTCACACTAATGGGTGGTTTGAAGCTGTTCTGAAAACATGTTCTTTAACTTAATCCATTCATGTGGATGTGAACCCATTGTAAATAGCACCTTTTGATGAGGTTACTTCAGTTAAGGTGTGGCCTAACTGAATCAGGATGGGTCTTAATATGAAGTCCTTTATATCAGAATGAAATTCAGACACATAGTAAGCAGCTTGAAGCTGGAAGTCATGGAAACCCAGAAGAAAGAGGAGAAACCAAAAGAAGCTGTCATGTCATTGTCATGAGACAGAAAAGCCTAGGACTAAAGATCACTGGCAGCCAGGCCAAGACTGCCACAATCATCTTGGAGAAAGCATCATCTTGATGATGCCTTAATTTTGGACTTCTCCTAGCATTAGCCAATAAATTCCCATTGTTTAAGTCAACCCATTGCATTGTATTTGTTTTAGCAACCAAGAAACTAAAACAGTGATCTTTCTTATTCAGCATCTTCCTCCCTTGACCACTGCTGAGAAGTAGCTCTTTTTCCAGTCATTGCTATAACCTAATTTTAAAAAAAGAAAAGATAATGCAGTTACTGTAGGTCTTAAACCCAATCTGATTATGCAGCTTCAACCTTCACAGTGACATGAGGATACGTCTATTAACATGTGAATATAAAATTTAGGGCTCTTGTATATTTAAAGGTCTTTGAGGTACTTAATCTTGTTCTCTAGATGCTATGGGTTTGACTGGGAATATCTATTTTTATCAACTATTGTAAACCTACCAATCACATGAGAGAAGAGGAAGTTTCCTTTGATGAGAGATTAATATGAAGGGAGAGAGATTTGTGAATGAGAAGCTTCCCTTATGATATTGCCTCAGACAAGTAAGGGATGGAGATCGATTGCCATGTGATGGGAAACACAATGAGCCCTCTCCCTGAAACTGGCTGCCACTCTGCCCTAAATGGACACCAAGCCCTGCTGGGCTAAAGAGTAGATCTTGCTCTGAGCCATTATGCAGAAAGTGATGTGGAAGTGAGAACCAAAAACAAATTTTAAAGGAAGGATCAGAAACATGGACTTTGCCAACTAAACTCATTTATTTGTTTGTTTATATTTCCTTTTCTATTATTATTTTATTTTCTTCTATAGTATTTTAACATATATTTGAATATACCAGATTCTTTAAACTCTACCAAGGAGAGTCAGTGTTTTTTTGTTTGTATGTTTTCGTCCAAGCTGGAGATGAAAATTAAGGTGGAGCATGCACCTGTGAGGATCAGAATGAAGGTAGATGTGGTCCTCAATTTCAGAACACCAGGAAAGAAAGGGAAACTCCAGAGAACACACTGAGATGATTGTTACTCATCTCTCACTATTGGTAGATACAGCATCCAAGCCTGGAATCACAGAAGCCTTTCAAAGAATTTATAATAAGAGAAGAACATAATATTCAGAGTCTTCAGAGTCAAGGCAGTAAAAGCAAGTTAATTGACTGGCAGGGAGTTTATAAAAAATACTGAGTAACTGGAGAATTTCAAGGAGGTATGGGTGCTAATGAGCTATTTTGCTGAAATGGTTCAACAATTTTATGAATATTTTGTTTATCAAAAAATTATATTAGTAAATATTTTTGCAAATATCTATGTGTTAGATCACAGTGAAGAAGTACAGGCTTAGTATATACAGCACTTGATCCACAACACGACCCTGAGCATGGAGCTACAGGGTGAAATAAATGCTACCTCGCCAGAGTAGATGCAGAAATATTTTGACAGCACAGCTGTTTAATCATTTTTTTCTTCTGACTTAGATCCCAGGTAATTGCTAACCTCTTAGTTGGTGGCTAGCATGAGGTGTGACAATGAATTCACAAAAATCCTTCCAGGGCAGTATTTTGAAAATGCAAAGGAAGGTAGTACATATATAAATAGACACATATTTTGGTGCAGAAAGCATGGGTTTGGATTCTGACAGATCAGGATCTGAATTCTAGGCCTGTTGCTCCCTTGCTATGTGATCTTGGGCAAGTTATTTATTCTCCCTGTATTTCAGCTTTTGTCTTTAAGATAAGTATAATAATATCGACTTCCCATGTTCATTTCTCTCCCTTTCCCTTCCTTTCCAAGAATAGTTTTAGAAAACATGTTCTCTGTTAGGCACTTTGCTGGCTGTTTAAAGATACAATGTGGAGCAAAACCGACAATGTACCTGGCCTGCTGGAGATTTCAGGCCAGTGAGGCTGTTATAAGATGAAATGAGATAGTGTGTGTAAGTTAGCTCATTTAAAGTTGCTCAATAAGTAGTTCAGATCTTTACTGTTTATAAAGGGCTCTCTGTATCTCTTAGGACATTTTATATAAAAGGTTCAAGTACCCTTACCAGTTGCCCAAATCATACCACTGTTCAGAGAATAGGAGAGTAAGAACAATGGATTAACACTTTTCAACATATAGAAATTTTAACATTTAATTCTTTGCCTTTAAATAGTTTTGTTTTGTTATTGTTTCATAGATGAATGAATATAAATGGCAAAAAATTAGCATCCACTATTTGGGCTATAGTAAGAAAAATCCTGCTATTGGAAGCATATCACACATTATCAAGTTGATATTAATTGTGACTTGTACCACAGTGCTATCTATGTCTGTGGATTCTCCACTTTTGTTAATGGCATACTTAATTGACAATATAATTATGACTCTGAAGGGTGTGAAATTAAAATCTCAAGAAGCATATAAAATTATAGTGTAATTCAGAAGCTCTATGTGAACAAAGCAATGCAATTGGATAGCACCATATTGATTAGTTTGTCATACCTACACCCATTCACTTGGTACCCAATGTCTAAAATGTTAATGACCCATTTACCTATCTAAGAAAGGATGTCAAAAATAAATGCCAGAGATGTTTCTAAAAATTACAAATAGAATAGGGCACTTTTTCACATTTAGATTCCAAGGATTGTGGTCAGGAAAGCACATGCTATATGTTTTTGTTTTGTTTTGTTTTGTTTTTTACATTTGGTGTATTTTTCCCCCAATCAGACCTTATTATTATTATTTTTTTTATGTCATTCATATGTGAACATATATAAACAATAAGTGTATAGTAAAAGTTGTGAACTTACAAAACAAATATGCATAATGTCATACAGGGGTCCCATACATCAACCCACCACCATAACCTTGCATTGTTTTAAGACACTTGTTACAAATGATGAAAAAATATTGAAATCTTACTACTAACTATAGCTCATATCTTACATTTGGTGTTCTTCCCCAAATCACCCTGTTATTATTTTTTAAATATATTTTTATTACAGAAGCTGTGAACTTACAAAATAATTATGCACCTGTGTAGAATTCCCATATAACACACCTTGACAACATACCACATCTTAGTAAAACATTTGTTATTGATGATGAGACAATATCATCAGACTATTACCACCAGCCACAGTCCATAGCATGCATTTGGGACACTCTTTCAATTCTCCCCCATTATCTACACAGTACATCTAGTTATTCCAGTTGTAGTTTTCCCATGCTTCTCCACATTCCCACCACCCTGCAATAGTGATGTACATCCACTCTAACTCACAGAAGGATACTCTTGCATCTGTTCCATCAACCACAATTCTCATCCACCTCTGGGTTCACTGTGTTATTCAGTCCCTCGATTATTCTCTAGCCTTCTTTCAATTGATATTTACATCTCCAGACTACCCTTTCCAGCCACATTCCCATTTATAAACCAGCTGTTACTCACTATACTGTGTCACCATCAACTCTATACACTTCCATACTTTTACAGTAAAGTTTATTAAAACTTAAGCATCAGTAGTCCTTCTCAGTCCTCCTCTTTTCTCCTTGAAGAAACCTCCACCTACCACCAGGTCTTGAAGATGTTTTCCTATATTTTCTTCCAGAAGCTTTATGGTTCTTGCTTTTATACTTAGGTTTTTTACCCATTTTGAGTTAATTTTTGTATAATGTGTGAGATATGAATCATCTTTCTTTCTTTTGGCTATGGATATTCAGTTCTCCCAGCACCATTTGTTGAATGGACTATTTTGCCCTAGCTGGGTGGGTTTGACAGGCTTGTCAAAAATCACTTGACCATAGATGTGAGGGTCTGTTTCTGAACCATCAGTTAAGTTCCACTGGTCTATGTGTCTATCTTTATGCCAACACCATGCTGTTTTTACCTCTGTAGCTAGATAATATGGTTTAAAGTCCCAAAGTGAGAATCCTCTAACTTCACTTTTCCTTTTTAAGATGTTTCTGTCTATTCAGGACCCCTTACTCTTCCAAATAAATTTGATAATTGTGTTTTTCATTTGTTTAAAAATGCTAGTAGAATTTTTATCAGAATTACATTGAATTTGTATATTAATTTAGGTAGAATTGACATTTTCTGAATACAATGCTTTACATCATTGGTTAAGTTTATTCCTAAATATTTGATTCTTTTAGTCACTATTGTAAATGGAGGTTTTTTTCCTGACTTCCTCCTCAGATTGCACATTACTAGTGTCTTTTAAAGTCTATTTCATCTGATATAAGTATAGTTATTCTGGATTTGTTTGTTTGTTTGTTTGTTTGTTTGCTGCATGTGTGAAATAACTTTTTACAGCCTTTCACTTTCAATCTATTGGTATCCTTGAGTCTAAGGTGAGTCTCTTGCAGATATCATATAGATGACTCATATTTTCTTATCCATTCCACCAGTCTGTCTTTTGATTGGGGAGTTTAATCCATTAGCATCCAATGTTATTACTGTAAAGGCAGTTCTGTTTTCACCCATTTTGACCTTTGGGCTTTACCTGTCATATTTTATTCTCACCACTCTTTTGGCACTTTTAGTTACTTTTACTGATATAATCTTCATTTCTAGACTCCCCTCCAAGCTTCTCTCTCCTGTTCTTTGTTTTCAGACCATAGCACACCCTTTGTATTTCCTGTGAGGCCAGTTTCTTTGTTATAAACTCTCTCAGTTTCTGTTTATCTGTGAATATTCTAAACTCACCCTTATTTTTGAAGGACAATCTTGCAGATATTTAAGATTCTTGGCTGGAAGTTTTTCTCTTGCAGTATCATAAATATGGGTAAATATATCATACCACTCACTGCCTTCTTGCCTCCTTTGTTTCTGATCAGAAATCAACACTTAATCTTATTGGGTTTCCCTTATATGCTTGCATTGTTTTTCTACTGCTGCTCTCAGAATTCTCTCTTTGTCTTTGGCATTTGACATTATGTGTTTAGGAGTTGGTCATTAGGAATTATTCAGATGGGAATATATTGTACTTCTTGGACACAGATATCTATGTCCTTCAATAGGGTTTGCAAATTTTCTACCATTATTTCTTCAAATATTCCTTCTGCCTTTTTTCCCTTCTCTTCTTCTGGGACACCCATGGCACGTATGTTTGCACATCTCTTGCTGTGGTTTACTTCCCTGAGACCTTGTTCAATTTCTTTCATCCTTTTCTTCATCTGTTCTTTTCTATGTTCATTTTTGGAGGCAATGTCTTCAAGCTCACCAATACTTTCTTCTGCCTCCACAAATGTGCTGTTATATGACTCCTGTGTATTTTTTATTTCATTTATTGTGCCTTTCATTCCTGTAAGATCTGCTATTTTTCTATGTATGCTTTGAAGTTCTTTTTGCTCATCCAATGTCTTCTTAATATCCTTAATATCTTTTGCCATCCCATTGAACTTATTAAGGAGATTTGTTTGAACATCTATGATCAGTTGTCTCAACTTCTTTATGTCATTTGGAGGCTTATCCTGTTCCTTAAACTGGGCCATATCCTCCTGTTTCTTGGTATGAATTGTAGTTTTTTGTTGGTGTCTTGGCATCTGGCTTATTAGATATGTTTATTCTGGGTGCAGTTTCTCTCTTTAGTTTTGGGCACTGACTTCTGTGGTATGGCCCGCAGTTATCCAGAGAGGTTGGTGCAGGTTCCCCCAGCTTCCTTCCTTCTGGAGACAGAGCTGGGTCTTAGACTAGGGCTGCGATATGATCTGGGTTGAAAAGAAGTTGATTCTTACCAGCACTGTGATTTTCAGTCAGCCCGGCTTTCCCTCATTGTGGGGGCAGAGTTAAAACGGTGGCTACTGGCCTCTTTCTGACTTGGACAGGTTCAAACTTTAGCTTTTCTTAGGATTATTCTTTAGCCTGCCAAATTTACTAATCAGTAGCTGAAATTGGTGCCCAACCATTTCTTCCTTCCCTGTTTTTGGGAAATGGAGCTTCCCATTCCAGCAACACAATAGCTCCCAAGTCACCTTGCACCACCAGTGAAGTATGGGCTCTGGCCTCCATGGTGTGGAGTGCTCTACTCACGAATCTTCTCTGCAGATGCACAGTCTCCTCCTTCCATTCTTTCAAAGATGTTGCAGGATGCTCTTCCTGTCTCCTGGAGCCACCAATAGGTGCTTTAGATACCTTTGAGTGAATACTAACTGCCCTGTAGCATGAGCGGACTATTGGAGCTCCTTACTCTGCCGCCATCTTGCTGGTTGTCCTAAAGCACATGCTATATATAGTTTTGATCCGTTGTCTAGATCTTTTTTTACTTCCAAAGCTTTTATGATTTCTTGCACATTTACATATTCAATTATTATTAGTGTCTCAACCTTTCAAATACAGAGATGATGCTGCTAACCAAAAACCATCAATGAAATATGGATTTTGAGTTTAGTGTTTCACAAGTGATGGGTTGCTTTATATTCTCTACCCTATTTTCCCCCAGGCCTGAATTTGTGATTTACATCTCGTATTTGTCAGAGGACCAAGTGACTAAGTGCACATTGCATGCCTCACAGAGTAGAAGAGCATCAAGCCAGTGTCTCTGGAGTAATGACCTGGTGTTCTGGCCAAATGAGCTTTTCAAAACAAATGATCCTCAACAATATTATTACATATTCTCCAAGCAGATTAGAGATCTTTTTTTCAAGTAGGAAATGGAAGATTTATTTTAAGCTACCAATAATATCTTACTATACTTTCAAAGTTTCAAACATGATATTAGGTAAAAGGAAGTGAATATTTAAGCTTTACAATATAGCTGAAGAAAACAGTTATGTAAATTATGTACAGATGCTGATGGGCTAGAAATCTGCATATTGGAATTTCTAATTCCTTTCCATTTTTTTATAGTATCATTATGATACAATAAAATCACTGCTCTATTGCATTGAAAACACATGCTTATTAGTGAAATGGCCAGGAAAATATATACTCACTCAGGGAAATATTAATATGAGATATTTTGCCTAAGTGTGTATGTCACTTGAACTTCCTTTGAACTCTGTGCAGTTCTTGCTATTTATGACAAAGAAAGACATTTCTCACAAAATGTTGGGTTTGCCGTTGAAGCAATAACAGAAGATCATTGACAAAAGGTTTAAGAGCAGGGCTGAGATTAGATGCTGCGGGTTATTGTGTTGCTAGAGTCCCAAAGTTATGTGAAATGTCAGCTAATTGAAAATGGTAATTTCCCCCACATAACAACATAAACTGTTTCATTCTAGGATATGTGTTGCTTTTAAATTAATAGCCATTGATCTTCTGGTTTTTCACAATTCTTCTCTGTCCTTTTCTCAAATTATCCAGCCATCAGTCTTTGGTACAAAACCCATTTCACCATTTTTATTGGCTGTGGTTTAATGAGCGACCTGGCCTTTCAGTTTGGATAGACTCTAATAGGTGCATCCATCTGAAGGTCTGTCAGCTAGACCAAGCTGTGTAACTTTACTGTATATTTTGTTTCTTAGTGGAAAGGTTTTAAAATGAAAACTTCAAAAAATTGTGTTACAGAGCTTTTTGTATTTATTCCAGTTACCGGTTGGGAAGAGTCATATTAATCATAGTAACAATAGATCCTTAAATTATGATCTACTAAGAAAGACCACCACTTGAGAGATGAATAATATGTATTGAAAATGCTTGACTTGCTTCTAATGGGCAGTAATTCATACCAAATAGCTTTGAGGGAAATATGTACAATATAATTTTTCAGACACAGAATTAAAATTCTCAGTTGTGATGAGAAAAACTGTCAAGTGGAAATTAGAAATACACATTCTCCATGGCTACAAAATGAACTGCAAGTGCACTTCAATTTGGTAAAAGCTGAGTTTCTTTAGAAAATATTTCAGAGTAACCTAATCTTAAGTCAAGGCTTTCTCTTGTAATGGGTAGACCACCCAAAAGACACATGGGTTCTATCTACTCTAACAAAGTGAAGAAGACTTGAAGAGTATGGGAAATTATTCAAATATATTCAGGCAAAAATCTCCACTGTTGAGGTTAGAAGCCTAATGAATAGTGATGACAGAATACTTATATTCTGTCCTTAGATCAAGCTTTGTCAAGAAATCATAAAACTAATTTCCTTTTGAGTGTGTAGAAAAACAATACAAGATATTTCTAACAATAGGAAATGATGAATTTAGTAGTATAGTACAGTTATGAAGTACTTTCACAAACTATATAGACACGTGAACAAGCTTGGTGTTGAAAACAGTCAAAGTAAAATTAATTTGACACATGAAATAATGAGCAAACTCCTTTTGTGCTCCATAATATTTAGGCATACATACAAAAATAATCATCTTAGGAAACCATGACTTTATATGTTATGAAGAGAAAGTGGAGGGAAAAGGTTTGGGGATGAGGGACAACTTGGTCACCTTCCTTGTAAAAAAGAGCAACATCACATGCTCTTTTTCCGTTTCAAGCAAAGACCATTTACAATCCTTACCTGTCTTATACAAGGCTCAAAACCTGAGAGTAAGTAAAGATACTTACTAGGAGAATACAGGCATCTATCCAGGGAACCTCAGCATATCTCCTGTATGGCTCAGTTCTCTCCTTCCTCCCTGGTCGGCTATCAGCTGCAGAGCAGAGGCTGGGGCTATACCTTCTTTTCCCCATCTCCTTGTGAAGCGAATTGACTGATGCTTAATTGTTATTTCATAATTGTTAAGTTCTTTCTCTACCTGGTAGCACTGAAAGAGAGCTATAGATTCCTTCTCTGAAAACATTGCCTTTTATGGTAAAAGTAAATGTATGGTCAAACCTGCCCCACATAAAAATTATGTTAGTAAACAATCACCAAAATAGTTATAACCTGTTCTGTAAACTTAACGAAATCCCAGAAATCTGTCCTTTTAGGTGCTTTGACACCTTGTAATAAAGGCCCTTTAGAAGCTACAGGAATGAAAGAGCATGCAGAGTCGTTATAGCTGGGAATTGCTATAGGGGAAAATAAAACCCATAGCGGTTCACTCACTCTACAGCCTACATTCATGTAATTGGTGTCCCCTACTAAAATATCTGGCATGCAAAATGCTAAATATTTGAAGTACCTGGCATTTGTGGTCATTGTAATTGTAAACTGTTGGCATTTGGTTTATTTTCCTAAGCCAGATCATTTGTACTACTCTTAAATATTTTGGCTTTAGAACTTTGTTTTGATACAGCTAATTTCTCTTGTTATTCCACTATTTACCTTATTGCTGCCCTGTGTTTTGCTGCAATTTGCTTTAATTGAGTCATTTCCATGATCATGGAGAATTTGTTTAGCCATTTCAATTTTTAGCTGTAATCTCATTTTGATTGTTTATCCTGATAATTAACATTATTGCATGAGGACTAAGTAGAGAGAAAATATGTGGGAAATTCATTCTTTAATAGTTAATAAAAATCCTTTAAATGTTGTGTGTCAAAGCCTGCAACATCTCTTTAATATTTAAAAGACTTGTCAGTGAAGACAGTTCGGTATGCTGTTAAATCCAAATATATTTGGAAATTTGCAATGAGTCTTGAGGATTTGGAAATTTGCATAAGTGATCTGAATCTCAGCAAGCTCTAAATAAACAGCAACAATTTGATGGGATAATTTGAGGAGAGCCTGACACTGGAGTGATGATTATCTACAAAACTGATTATTCACCAAGTAATTATGCCTAACTTTGCAATAGCTTAATATCATGTTGGTAATTTTTAATCAATAAACTAGAATATAATCAAGATGGGAAATGTGTAAACTTGCATCAGTCCAGTGAAACCTGTCAGCAGGGAGGGAAAGTAGAATGTAAAAATCAGATTGAATTCTTTGGGAAAGCTAAAAAAAATGCAGTTGTACTATAATGCTCAGCATGGGACAGAATAAGCTCCACCACCCATCTTGTATTTTGAGGACTCTATCAAGCAGGGCTTTGTCCATGATTGGACCTTCCCAACAAACAAAAATGAACCTTACACTCTTGCTTCTGAGTGCTGTATATATGCATAATGTGGTTTATTTATATATATATATTTATTTATGGTCCTTTTAAAAAGTAGAAGATGGTACTGGATTGGAGCATCTCTACTCTCCCTCTCACTAATGGCATGAAATTGGGCAAGTCATTCATCATCATCTCCAAATCTTAGTTTTATTATTTAGGAAATGAAGAGGACTGAGAAGATCATCACTAAGGCTATTTGTGTCTTTATGTCAAATCTGTAGTTCCAGAGAGAGTTCAGAAGAGGAGATACAGATTTGAAAGTCCTATTCATTGAGATTCTGGTTATAACCCAGGGATTAGGTGGATTAAAGAGGCAATATTTATACATAGAGAAGAATAAAGAGTCCAGGAAAGAGTCCAGGGCCATGCCAAGATTTGGGGGAAGAGTCAGAAAACAAGCTTAAGAAGAACTATCAAAAACTAGGAGAAAAACCAGTAGAGCATGGGGGGTTTTGTAGCCAGGGGAGTAAAGCTTTTCAAATAGAAAGGAGTGAAAAACTCTTTTGAATGCTTCTAAAACATCATGGATGACAGGAACAGAAAAGTGACTATCTGACTTAACTCATGTAGCTTAACAAAAGCTGGCTCATGATAGTGGTGAAGGAAGTCCAATTAGCATGGTCTGAGATGGAAACGGAGGTGAAGACATGGAGAAAATGCTTATAGATAACTCTTTCTAGAAATTTCTCTGTTAAGGATAGCAGAGAAATGGAGCAGAGGTGGAGAGGGCTATGTAACTTAAGGAGTCTTCTCCTCCTTCTTCCTCTTGATCTTCTTCTCCTTCTCCTCCTTCTTCTCCTTCTTATCCCTCTTCCTCTTTTTAATCTTCTTCTCCAGCTTATTAATCTTTTTTTTTGTCTTCTCCTTCTTTTCCTTTTTCTTCCTCCCCATTCTCCTCCTCCTGCTTTTCTTTTGTTAGGTCTACTAGAACTGATTTGAAGGGCATAATCAAGTAGAAAGGAAGAAACTGACGCTTAAAGAAAGAGATTGGATAATTGTCCAAGATAAATAAATCCTCAGCAGGCACAAAGCTATGCACTCTGGCACGCAAATGAAGGAGTTGACATCTGATAGGAGTAGAGTCACTTCATCCACAGTAGAAGTGTGAATTCAGATGCAGGGCTGAAAGTTTGGACAGTGGAAAGATGAGATTGCCTAATAATTTCTATAAGATAATGTCATCAGTTGAGAGTGAAGGAGGGAGCGATGAAGGACTATGAAGACAGAGAAGAAAACAAAAATAGTCATTCTGAAGCCTGGGAAACAACATCCAAGAATAAAATATAGTAGGGTTGCTATGAAATGTTTAGTGGCTATTTGAGATTTACGGAAATAATTTAAAATGAAATCAGTAGGTAGATTGCAAATAAATGATTTTCCAAAGAAATTTAATTGAAAAAAAAAGTTGAACATCAAAGACTAATACTATATATATGTGTCATATGTTGTTAAATAAAATGCATGTCTGATTATAGGCCCCCAAATTTTAAATACAATGCCTATGTGAACTGCAGTGAGAGGGCACTGGGGGAAGGACAAGCATCAGAGAGAATACAAAGCTGGAAAAGTAGAATGGAACAGTGTCAACATAAAGGATGGGGAAATTTTAGGAAGGAACAGATGATTGACATTATCAGATACTGCTAAGAGTTTATGAAGTTCAGGGCTGAGCAAATATCTTTTTAACAAGAGATTTCTTTTTTTACATAATTTAAATAAAATTGAGATACAATGTGGGAAAAACAGAAAAATTTAAAACATTAAAAATGCTTAAAATAATATTTATTATTAGGGAACTATTTTTCAAAATAAAGGCTTTGGCCCATTACTGTGTCCTAACCTAAAATGTATTTCTTACTGATGGCTCCAAGAATGCAAAACTCAAAATAAGAAGGCTGAAACAATTGAGAGTTCACCTGTGTCACACAATAAGTCCTGATTTATAAGTCTAGTAAATTCAGCTCAGTGAATAGACCATATCTGGGATGGTCTTTCTCTGATACTTGTTGTCTCAAGTTCTCAGGATGACAAATGCTCCAGGCAATATGTTCACATTCCAAGAAGAAAAAACATTGTAGTAGGTAGAAAAATGCTCCCAAAAGATGTTCACATCTTGATTCCAGAACCTATGAATAATGTTACTTTACATAGCAAAAGGGACTTCTCAGATGTGATTAAGTTAAAAATCTTGAAATGGGAGATTATCCTGGATTATCTATATAGGCCCAATATAATCTCAAAGACACTTCTTCATAAAGAAAAGAGGAAAACAGAAGATTCAGAGAAGGCGATGTGATGACAGAAGTGTCAAAGTGATGCAGTGTGGGAAAGACTTTATTGGCAATTACTGGCTTTGAAGATGGAAGGGGACTACAAGCAAGGGATGTGGGTTGTCTCTAGAAACTGGGAAAGGTAGGGACAGATTCTTCCCTAGAGCCTCCAGATGATTATAGGCCAGTGAATATTATTTGAGACTTCTAACCTCCAGAACTGTAAGATAATACATTTGTCTAGTTCTAAACCACTAAGTTAGTGATAATTTATTACCAAAGCAATAGAAAAGGAATACAAATATGAATGGGCAAAAGGAGACAATGAACCATGACAGCTGAGTTTGCTATTTTATATCAAGACATTAAAAGCCTTCCCAGGAACCCTAATGAGCTGGCATTTGCTTATATTTCCTTATCTAGAATTGAGTCATATGATACACCTTAGATGAACCACTGGCCAAAAAGAAGTAGATTGCCATATCAGTCAGCGTTAGACCAATTACACTTCATTCCCTTTCATTCCCTGGGGCTAAGCTAAGGGATCTTTTCTTTTATAAAGTCCATTGAGCTCTGTCATTACAAGGAAAAAACAAATTCCATTGGAAGAAGAAAAGGCAGTTGGGAAGGAATAGGTTTTGTGTATATAGGTGATGCTGGGAGGTTGGGTATGTAGGAGAGGTTGGGATGTTGGATTTGTAATAGACTTTGGGATGCTATGTATGTAGCAAATGTTGGGATTTGGGGTATGTAGCATTTGATGTCTGCCACAGTGTTCCATAGCCCATCCACCAAGTCCCATTGTTTTAAATTTGTCTTACCTTCTCCTCCATTACCACTTCTGTGTTTCAATTTTAAAAGTTCTCTCTCTGGGATTAGTAATCAACTAATTCTCCTCCTAAAATCTAGTCTGTTTCACACTCACCAATCTTACTATTTTTATTTTTTCAACCATTCTGCAGCCAGAATGATCTCAAAATAAATAGTCAACCCCTGATTTTAACTATCCAACAACTTCTCATTAACGTTAGGATTAAGGTCAAAATCCTTAAACATGTTATCTTTTCTCATGCATTGCGTACAGGGAGAAATACCTTTTGATAGCTCCTCCTTAGCAGTTTTTGCCAGGTTTTTAAAATAAATACTTCCTTTAATATAATTTATTTTAATATGTAATTTACACTTGTTTGCATCATTGTTTAAAGCCTCTTTCCTAAACCAAGTCCATTTTTACTCACTTAAACTATAACTGCTGAGTGAATGAATAATGAACCAATAAAGCAAGAAAAAATAACAGCTCTCATCCTCAAGAACTTTCTAATTCAGTGAAGAAGGAATGAAATATCTATAATAAAAATGATAAAAACTATAACCTTTAGAAGGACAGCAGGCATCTGAGTTTGGACCATTATAGGTCAGATGCACCTTGAATATGGATTTGAAGGATGCAGATAAAAGGATGCTGAGGGCGAAACATTCCAGGTTTAGTGAACAATGTGAATTAAAGCAGGTTGATGTGGAAGAGTAAGTCAGATTTATCGACCTAGATTCACAATATGAAATGGCTTAATGAATAGAGGGCTGGAATGGAAAATGAGTTCTAGAAGTTTGGTCAAAACCAGTCTGTGGAAAGTTTCAAACACTGTAAATCCTGTACAAATAAATTCTATTTTCTGTTTTTCTTTTATTGTTTGTTAGCAATAAAAGCAAACATGTGGTTTGTTTTATTGTTATGTGGTTAGATTGACTAATGTGGACAGCTATTCTGGGTGATTCGGACCAAAAAATATACTTGGAGGTGTCAATGATTCCAATTTCTCAGTTTGATGATATAAATCAAATAAATGTAATTGCCAAATGCTCCATCACATTTTGTATTGTCTTGCTGCAGCTCGATGTCTTGTCTACTTTGGAATTTATCAATAAAATATAATTTAATGCTGGTTAGCATGATGGTCCTCAGCCCTAAGTATATCGGCTGTCAGATGAGACTGACAGATCTTAACGTGAATAAAGCTTTTTCTAGTCTGACTTGTAACAGGGAATGCACTGAGGAATGACATTTCATATCTTATTATCCTTAGATATAGCTTTTTTTTTCAGTTAGTATCACTGGAATTAAATTTGTATGTGTTAAAATAATAATGATTATGCCTTAAATTTTGTAAAATATGAGACTTATATAGGACAATTTTATAAAAGCATCCTATAATTTTTTTAAAGATTTATTTTATTTATTTCTCCCTACCCCCTCATTTGCTGTGTCTGTCTGTTATGTGCTGGTCTTCTTTTTTTTTAGGAGATACCAGGAACTGAACCTAGGACCTCTCATGTGGGAAGGAAGCGCCTAATCGCTTGAGCCACCTCTGCTAGGAAGGTTGTGCCTCTCATTATGTTTTCCTCCTTGTGTCTCTTGTTGCTTCATCTTGTTGTATCAGCTTACCTCACCAGCTTGCTCTCTTGCTCGTCTTCTTTAGGAGGCACCGGAAACCAAACTCCAGACCTCCCATGTGGTAGGCAAGGGCTCAATCTCATGAGCCACATCTGCTTCCCAAACATGCTATAATTTTTAAATGAAGAAGAAAATAAACATAAATTTCCAACTCCCTAAGAAAACTCGTTTGCTTTATTGATTTAAGGTGCTTGAATGCAAAAATCAAATGAAAATTAATAGTAGAGTTTTAGTTCCCAACATCCAAAAACCTATTTTAACTTAAAATTTATCTCAACAATTTAGAAGTGTTGGTACTTCCATGAAAGGAAATCAGGAGTAAGAACAGTAAGGTAAAGACCAGTGTTTTATTCTGCATAGTCTTAGTGCTGTGCTGAAATGTGGTAGTCCCTAGTCCTATGTGGCTATTTAAATTTAAAGTTAAATTAATTAAAATTAAATAAAATAAAAAATTCAGTTCTTCAGTCATGTTAAACACATTTCAAGTGCTCAAGAGTTGCATGTGGCTAGTGGCTATTGTATTTGACAACACAGATATAGAACATTTCCATCATCTCAGAATGTTCAACTGATTTAGCATATTTGCTTTAAAAAGTTATATGTCTCTGGATGCATAACAGAAAAATTTCCCAAGGTGAGGAACTGGTTTTCTAAGGAGACTACTTTTACGAATGACAACTGCATGATTGTGAAAGTGTAAATGCAAAGGGAACCATGTGTAATTGTGATCACCACCATCTGAACTGCAATCAGGAGGCTATTTACACACTTAGTTGTCTCTGAAATTACTTTGTCACGATTCACAAAGGCATGTACATTTTGAAATGGGATAGTAACTTAAAGACAAGATAGTATGATTATAGGATTGGTTACTTTTTCTGAAAATGAGCCTTCGTATTATTTCAAAGAATAAAAACCTTTCTGTCTTTCAGAAAGCAATGATTTTCATCATCCAACAGCAGAAGCATTTACTTCCAAACCATTTTTCATCTGCTGCAAATGTACTCAAAATTTATCCTGGCGTCACTTACAATAGTGAAACAATGATTAATTCTGTCTGATTATTTGTGCAATCACTATAAAAATAAGAAATCAAATTAAATGATTCAGCAATAAATATCATTATTCATATGGTATATAAATAATGTTAAATGTCAGTGAAAATACTGATGTCATTCTAAGGAAGAGTCGTAAAATCCAATGTCCTAGCTTAGACGCCAGGGCTTAGGCAGGTAACCCCCTCAAGGATGGAGAATTGCATATTATTTATGCTGAGTGGTTTGTTGCCAGGGCTGTGGTCTCTTGTCTTCCTTTAGTTGCCTTATCTTTATTGTTACTTTAATTTTTTTCACATTGTGTGATTGTTTTCTTTTACTCTATAATGGCCTTTGAGATGTTGAGATAGCTTTATCCCTACCTAACTTATAGTGTAGTTGGGAGGATAAAATTAATTAAATATATATGAAGTTGCTTTGAAGAGCAAATTTTACTCTAAAAGAGTGTAATAGAGTGTGTTATTATTTATCAATATCAATATCATCAATCTTATCCTGCTGTTTTTCAAGGGTTAATAATTCCATGTTTGTTAAGAGTAGTGGTTAAAAGTTCAGGCTTCGGAGCCAAATTGCAAAGTTTGAATCTGAAACCCACTACTTACTAGTTGTATGATCTTGCTAATGCTGTGGCCCAGTGTTAACCTCTGTAAAATGTGGATAATAATAATATTGTCTAAATCATGGGTTAGTTAAGATGGTTAAATAAGTTAATATATGTAAAACACTTAGAAAAGCACATAGCACAATAGTGTGTTCATTTAATGTTGAAAGCTATTACCTTTACTCACCCATGGTATTGCACAATCAATGTTTTAGTGTCATTCATTTGTTTTGTTTTTTAATTCTTTAGAATTTATTGAATACTTATCACTGTAAAGTTCAGAGATGAATAAGATGTAGCCCCTCATCTCAGAGAGTGCATGCTCTTACATGTGTGTTATTATCTCTGAGAGAAAGATGATATTGCACTCATAAGCAAAATGTTAGTAGAATATAGACTCAGTAGTACTTTAGTCTACATGGAGAGTTTACTAAAGGAAAAAAAATGAATGATAATAATGCCTTATACTTTACTGTTTTTACAGTATTGTCATACTTTGACCTAAATTAAAATAAGTCTTATAATAATCTGACTTAATTCTTATAACAATACTTCAGGTCAAGAAGCTTGCCTAAAGTTGTGAAACAGCTTTGCATATGCTATCCTACTTTCCTGTGGCAAAAGATCTTGATCCCAAATATAGGCTGTACACAAAAATAGACAAAACCAAATTGTATTGTTAACAGTGACGATTGTGGATATCTTTATTGGGAAAA